>JAESUZ010000606.1:0-15412 GCA_017311185.1 Proteles cristata cristata
CTTCTTTGGAAATCATTAGGGCCAGTTTGTTTCCTTTCTCTTCTGCTCTTCAAATATGACTTTGAAGTTTGTCCCTAAAGTAGAGATAAAACTCATTTATGTATTACGCTTCTGACCCGGAATGATGTGTCTGGGTGGCCGTCCAAACATATTGTAGCCACAAAATTAACAGATCGGCACCACAGGAAGAGAAAGCTCAAAAGACGAGTTCTCAGGGCCAAACACAGGGTGCCTGGCCCTGCCCTTGATGCAGAGGAGCCTGGATTTCTCAAAGTGGAGGTCATGTTCCCATGTCCCTGCAGAGTCAACATCCGGGGGTTGCATTGAGGGGAAGGAAGGGCAAGTCTGGGCCCTGCCCCTGTGGGGAGGAGCCAGTCACGGAGCCTTAGCATGCTGGCTTACAAAAGTGAAATGGCCTTGACTTTCAGCAGCTGTTACTATGCTGCCCAGACCTCCCACCAGTAACAAATCATTCAGGTTTGCTTTTCAGTCACCTTCAGCAATTCCGGCAGCTTGACTTTGTTTCTGAAGACTCCATCCTCCTCCCTTTAGTTTTTCAATGTATGTATTTTGAGGGGGGTGAGGGGGTAGGGAGTGGGGAAAGGGCAGAGAGAGGGAGAGAACCCCAAGCAGGCTCCATGCTGTCAGCGCAAAGCCCATCATGGAGTTCGATCCCCCAAATTGTGAGATCATGACCTGAGCCAAAATCAAGAGTTGGACACCTAATCAACCGAGCCACCCAGGTGTCTCTACATCCTCCTCCCTTCAAACAGCCCCTTTCCTTGAGTAAATCAGAGCTCCCCCCCACCCCCACCATCCCCAGCACGAGTGGCAGGGCATGGGGACCTCTGTCGCCAAAGCGCATCTCCCAGGACTGCTGAAGCGGCAGGGAAATGTGCCTGCCCAGGCCAGGGTCACTGCCCCCTTGACTGGGGAAAACAGAGCTTCCCCACCTTCAACACGCTGGAATCACCCGGTGGGCTTGTGAAAAGACTGACCTCTGAGGCCCACGCCAGAGCTCCTGATTCAGGGGGATCCGGGGCTGGGGCCTGAGAATGTACATTCCTAACAGTTTCCCAGGTGATCCTGATGCTGCTGGTCCAGGGACCATAGTAGACAACAAGCTGTGTCCGTAGTTTTAAACTAGCTCAGCGGGTCTCAGACTTTAGAACATTCGAGAAACACCAGGGAGGGGTGCCCGGGGGGCTAAGTCAGTTAAGCTTCTGACTCTTAGTTTCAACTCAGGTCGTGATCTCATGGTTTGGAAGTTTGAGCTCTGCCCTGGACTCTGTGCTGACAGCTCAGAGGCCGCTTGGGGTTCTCTCTCTTCTTCTCTCTATGCCCCCTCCCCTCAACTCAAAATAAGTAAATAAACTTAAAATTTTTTAAAAACCACCAGGGAGGACTTCTGAATACTGAAGATTCCAGAGAATAGCAATCCAAGAGAAATATAACATGAGGTCTACAATGTTACTGAATTCATTTTTCAGTTCCAACACTTTTCTGGTGGAGTCTTTAGGGGATTTTTTCTATATGGCATCCTGCCATCTGCAGATAATCAGAGTTCTACCTTTCCCTTACCAGTCTGGACGCCTTTTGTTTCCTTTTCTTGTCTGATTGCTGTGGCGAGGATGGCGAGGGTGGACATCTGTGTCTTGTTCCTGATCCTGGAGGAAAGCACTCAGTTTTTCACCATTGAATGTGAGGCTGACTATGGGTTTTTCATATATGGCCTTTACTGTGTTTCCTGTAAACCTAGTTTGTTGAGAGTTTTTATCATGAATGGATGTTGTACTTTGCCAAATGTTTTTCCCGTGCCCACCCGGCCCCTCCACTCCTCCTGATGCTCACCCAGCCCCCCTCACTCATCCCGGTACCCCCTGGCTCCGCCCACTCCTCCTGGTGCCCACCCGGCCCCCCTCACACCTCCCGGTACCTCCTGGCTCCCCCCACTCCTCCTGGTGCCCACCAGGCCTCCCTCACTCATCCCGGTACCCCTGGCTCTGCCCACTCCTCCTGGTGCCCACCCGCCCCCACACATCCCGGTACCCCCTGGCTCCCCCACTCCTCCTGGTGCCCACCTGGCCCCCTCACACATCCCGGTACCCCTGGCTCCCCCACTCTTCCTGGTGCCCACCCGGCCCCCCACACATCCGGTACCCCCTGGCTCCGCCCACTCCTCCTGGTGCCCACCCGGCCCCCACACATCCCGGTGCCCCCTGGCTCCCCACTCCTCCTGGTGCCCACCCGGCCCCCTCACTCATCCCGGTACCTTCCTGGCTCCGCCCACCTCCTGGTGCCCACCCGGCCCCCTCACACATCCCGGTACCCCCTGGCTCCCCCCACTCCCCCTCGTGCCCACCCAGCCCCCCTCACTCATCCAGCCCCATGTCAGGTGTTAGACCAGGGGGGTCTCAGACTTGGATGTGCACACACATCACCTCAGGATCTTGGTCTCTTACTGCAATGCAGGTGCCACAGGTCTGGGATGGGCCCACGACTCTGAAATTCTAACGAACTCCCGGGCGATGCCAGTGCGGCCGGTCCAGGGACCACACTTTGAGGAGCCAGGGCTCCTCAAAAGGGCTCCATTTGAGACCTCGATGATCTCTCTTCATTCTAATGGGCAGTAGTTTGCCCGAAGTTGCACCCGTTGTGAAGGGCACCTATGTCTGAAGGGGCCTCAGCTAGTTCCACTAAACCCCTCCCGAACGTCCGTAACAACCCCCGTGCAAAATCACAGTGAAAAAAGGCTGCGGCTGGCGCTGTGGGGTTCGGGAGCCGTGGGGGCTGCCATAGACTGGCCGCCTTTGGACAGGCCTTGTCACAGGGGGCCCAGCACCTGCAGAGTTGATGCCCGCCTGGCCTGGGCAGGGAGCAGGTTCAGACAGAGGCTTGGTGGTGCGAACATCACTCCCACCACCCGTGCCCAGTGGGTCAAGGGCTTCAGCTTCTTCTCCTTCCTGTCAGATCCAGAGCCCCCCAGTCATCAATCTGGTCGTGTGATCTGGCCAGCCCTGCTCCCCTCCCCTCCCCGGTGCTCTCCTCTCCTCCCCGTGCTCCCCTCCCCTCCCCAGTGCTCTCCTCTCCTCCCCGTGCTCCCCTCCCCTCTCCAGCACTTGACACTTAGTAGATATTCAACAAACATGCTGAATGGATGAATGAACTCGCAGTTGGCACAAAACTTTATCTTTTTATTTATTTTATTTTTTAAAATATTTTTAAATGTTTTTTATTTATTTCTGAGACAGAGAGAGACAGCGTGAGCAGAGGAGGGTCAAAGAGGGAGTCACAGAATCTGAAGCAGCTCCAGGCTCTGAGCTGTCAGCACAAAGCCCGACGTGGGGCTCGAACCCACGAACCGTAAGACCACCACCTGAGCTGAAGTCGAACGCTCAACCGACTGAGCCCCCTAGGCGCCCCAATATTTTATCTTTTTAAAAAATTTTTTAAGTTTATTTATTTTGAGAGAGACAGAGACAGCATGAGTGGGGGAGGGGAAGAGAGCAAGAGAGAGGATCCCAACCAGGCTCTGCATGCTCAGTGCAAAGCCCAACGTAGGGCTCAAACTCTCGAAACTGTGAGGTCATAACCTGAACCAAAAGCGAGTCAGACATTTAACCAATTGAGCCACTGAGGCGCCCTTAAGCTGGTCTCCCTTTGGCCATCTGGATCTTCTAGGGCTCCCCATTACTGCTCCCACTATTTATTTGTGCAAAGACCACAGGCCCATGTCACCAAAATACTCAACACAATCTAGGCAGAAGAGTGCCTGTCCCTCGAAGCCCACAGGCAAGGCTCCCCAAGGCGAAGAGGAAAGGGGAGGGCAGAAGCTGTCAAGTCAGTTCAGTGCAGATGCCCAGGGCTCGAGCTCAAACGTGCTGAATGAGCCCCTGGAGGCGGGAGCCCAGCATCTGCAAGCCCCTCCCCGCTCCCCCGGAGATTCTGGCACAGGGAGGCCCAGCTTCCGTCTGCCGTTCCTGTCTAGCCCTCGGCCTTCCCCTGTGAGTGTGACTCAGCGAGAGGCTGGCGCACTCATCTGTTACTGTGACAGCCCTGATGAAGCACCGACCCCATGCCAGGTGCTGCGCTATGTGTGGGGGACAAGGCGCAGGACCTGTCCCCACAGGGCTGGTGAGAGGGGAGAGCAGACAAGCCAGAAAGGGGGTTAGGTCCCCAGTGCCATGCAAGGGGCCAGTGTGAGGAGCTGGAGCTGGGTGCTGCCCGAGGCCACGCAGGATGAGAAGGGCACAGCCAGGAAAAGCCCAGTGTGGCCTGGGGACGAGATTCCAGGCAGAACCAGGCTGAGCATCGCGACAGGAACCTGCTTTTCCAGCCGGCGCACAGCACGTGAAGTTTGCACTTCGTATCCGAACCCTGACACATGGGTGTGAACTGCCCACATTCCATGAATGCGGGATCAGGCGCCCTGGGAGGCTTCGGGACGCCACCTGCTCTTTAGAACCTAAACGAATATCGCCCGTCCGAAGACGGTTTGCAAAAAACATAGTCTTTGCAGTAATTGAGACTCTGCCCTGATCCTGCCGACCGACCCCCATGCTTGATTTAAAATCCTTCCCTCTGGAATTACTAGTTAAGGGCGCTTTATCAAAGTAGAGATGGATGATGGTGTAAGCAGGTTTTGCTGCTGGCATTCAAGAAAACGGGTTATCTCCTCTGCCGTGCAGCGAAAGTTCTTTAATCACGGTTGATTGAAGGTTACCAGCCTTGAATTATTCGTTAACGGCATCGCCGCGAAGGAGTGATTCACGGGGCGAGTAAACTTTGCAAACGAACGCAGATCCCCAGTTGCTGGGCATCTCATCCAAAGCTGAAAGGCGCAGTCTTTCGAATCTCCGTCTTCACAGTGCAAACAAAGTCCAAAGCAGAGGCTGACATGTCGCTATGAGCTCAGCGCTCTCCGCGCACTGGAGCTGCTGAGAAGACAGAACCCACGGCACAGTAGAGCCCCCAGATGTCCGCCCGCACCCCGGAGGGCTCCCCCCGCACCACGGAGTCGTGAGCAGCGCCCCCGCGTGGGCCGCCTTCTGGGTGGAGACGTGCTGTCTGCAGATGCAACTCAGTCACCCTTTGCTCAGCGGCCCAGCCTGGGCGACACCGCTCACCACCCCTGGGGATCCCGGCTCCCACGTCTCCGTTTATTTGCCTGAGAGCAAATTGAATCGGTTCCAAAGGAAAAGACTGCCCATTTGTCACGTGCTACGTGGGGGACACGTCCCGCCTTGTCCCTCGTTCTGGTTCAGCCTCAGAGCCCCTGAAAGGTAAGGTCAGGGGAGGCAGGGGCGCCGCGGCTGGCCCCAGCCTGCTCCCCAGCCTCACTGGCCCTCCTGCCATGCTGCTCTCTCAGCCGGTGGGGCAGCCCCTGGTCACTGGTCCCTCAGCCACACTGACCCCCAGCCGAGGTCAAACGCCCTATGGCACTTTCCAGTCATCATAACCTCCCTTCTGTAGCAAGGACCGTAGCCAGGGTGTGTGTGTGTGTGTGTGTGTGTGTGTGTGTGTGTGTGTGAGAGAGAGAGAGAGAGAGAGAGAAAGAGAGAGAGAGAGAGAGAGAGAGACTGCTTGATTAATTCCCATCTTTCCCTCAGGTGGCTCTGCTCCACTAGAACAAAGAGCATTGTTACGCTCCCCTTGACCTCCTGGGATCGCAGTGTTGGGGTTTGGTGGGTTACTAAGAATCACCAGGGTTTAAACTTAACTGAGGGAGAGAGAGGGCTGGGAGAGGCAGGCGGGGGGCGGGGGCATCGTGTTAGCTTTATGCCTACGAGGTGGGGGGCTGCCATAGTGAGCCGCCCAGGAGGCTGGCCAGGCCACGCTGCGCACTGTGCGGCCTGCAGACTAGACCCTGGGCAGCCCGCCCTGCGTGCCCTGGCTCGCTGCCTCCTGGGCGGGGAGGAGGGAACAGAGAATGTCCAGGCTCCAGGCACTCAGGGAATAGGGCAGATAGGTTGACTGCAGCCACAGACCGTCGCTTCCGTGGAGAGGTGCAGGCGCAGCGTGGGCAAAGGCTAGTAGGTCCAAATCAGTAGTGGTCCCCCTTAGGGGGCAGTGAGGAGCTGGGGGAAAGTACCCTGCAAGATCCAGCGCAGGGCCTGGGGCAGAGCAAGGGGTCAATGAATAGAGGGAGGGATGGGTGGACAGATGGATGGGCGGGTGGATGGATGGGTGGATGGGTGGCTGGGTGATTGGGTGGGTGGAAGGATGGGTGAGTGGATGGTTGGATGGATAGATGAATGGATAGGTGGGTAGATGGCTGAGCAGATGAATGGACAGATGGGTGGGTGGGTGTGTAGGTGAGTGGGTGGATGGATGAGTGGGTGGGTGCCTGGGTGAATGGACAGTTGGATTGGTTTATGGGTGGGTGGGTGAATAGATGAATGGACAGATAGGTGGGTAGATGGATGAGTGGATAGACAGGTGCATAGCTAAGTGTATGGGTAGATGAATAGGTGAGTGAGTGGGTGGGCAGGCAGATGGGTGGACAGGTACATAGGTAAGTGTGTGGGTGGATGGGTGAGCGGGTAGGTGGGTGGAAAGTTTGGTGGATAGACAAGTGGACAAGTGAGTGAGTAAATAACCCAGGAGAAAACAGGAGAAAAAGATGTGATACTCAGCAGACACAGCACGGACAAAGTCAAGGAGTGAGGACAGCCCTTCCTCTGCTGGGAATTATGGGCAGCTGGACAGTGACCTTCAAATAAGTCCTGAAGAAGCTTCTAGGGAGGGATTCCTCAGGGCCCTGCACGTCACGTCTGAAACTCTGGGCCTATAAAACCTAAATCATACTGTAGCTTCTCTACCTGAAACCTTCAAGTGGTTTTTTATACTCTGAGAATAAGCCCCCAATTCCTGCCCTGAGAAATCACACCAGCCTCTCTACCCCCTCTCCTCTGGCCGGTACCCTCCAGCCTCCCTTCCAGTCTGTTCCTGGAGCCAGTGTAGACCTTTCAGACCCAAGCCCCACTGCTGCCTCCCTGCCTAGGAGGCGCCTGGTTCCCGCTGGCCCCCACAGGCCCCTCAATACTAGCTCAGCATCACCCCTCCCCTGCATACGGCACTCCTACACACGAGCTTGTGCATCTATGTGCATTTTCTGCCTTTGGCCCGTGAGTGCAAGAATGTTCTGCTCTGGCCAGGGAGCCGGATGGAGCCCCGCATAGAGGGTGCCATCATCGCCGGGTCAACGAATAGGAACCCAGGACAAGAGAGCACCATTGCCCGGCAGGAGGACACAGCAAAGTGCCTGCCACGAGGAGAGGGCCCAGAGGGTCAGAGCCCACGGGCGACCTGGGGGGGGACAGAAGCCTTCGTGGACAAGGGCCAGAGCCATGGCCACAGAGGCCAGATAGTTCCACGGACAGGAAGGCTAACGAGGCTCCAGGAGGAGGCGGCAGCCTGAACAAAGGCCCGGGGCGGGCAGCCAGGGGGGTGTCTGGGTAACAGCTTAGCTGGGAGTTGCTGGAATTTCTGGCTGGAGGGAGAGGTGATCATCGGGATTGGAAGACCACACGCGGAAACCCACAGGCGCCGGGGAGCCACCGAAGGTTTTTGATACTGAGAGAGTGTGATGGGGATGCTAGTACCCACTGGATCAGAGGTCCTGGAAGCAGGGAGACATTTCAGGATGCAGGGAGGAACATGGCAGAGGGGACGGGCTCTGGGGCGGTGAAGGAGGAGGAGACAGAGAATGATGGTGACTGAGCCGTCTCGGTCCCTCCGGCTGCTCTGACAAAATAGCGCAGACTCTGGGGCGGCTTACAAACAACAGAGATCTATCTCTACAGTCCTTTTATTTTTAATTTTTTAACGTTTATTTTTGAGAGACAGAGCATGAGGAGGGGAGGGGCAGGGAGAGGAAGACACAGAATCTGAAGCAGGTTCCAGGATCTGAGCTGTCAGCACAGTGCCCGACGCGAGGCTCGAACTCACGGACTGTGTGATCATGACCTGAGCCAAAGTCGGTCGCTTAGCCCATGGAGCCACCCGGGTGCCCCTATTTCTACAGTTCTGGAGGCCGGGAAGTCCCACAACAAAGCACCAGCAGCCTGAGCATCTCGTGAAGGTCTCTTTCTGGTTCAGAGTTGGCCACCCTCTCACTGCGTCCTCGAATGGCGGAAGGAGCCGGGGGCTCCCTGCGGCCTCTGTCCCAAAGGAACTAATCCCACCCACGAGCCACCACGCTTGTGACCTCATTGCCTCTCAAAGGCCCCACGTGCAGCTTCTATCACTCTGGGAAGTAGGATTCAACATGCGAAACCGGGGGGAACGCAGACCTTCAGTCGATAGCGTGGAACTTCAACCACGTGCGGGTGAAGCGTGTGACCCGTCCCTGTGATGTGTTCGTTCTGAGGCCGAGGTCGGTTTGGTGAAGAACAGGAAGCTGGAGAGGTTTCTCCTCATCTCCTTTCGTCCCCACTCAGAAATCAATGTCCTCCTAAAGCCATAAAGGAAAAGACCGATATATTTGGCCACATGAGGTTTTAAATTTCCACATGGGAAAAGATATCGACGAATGACACCTTGGGGAAATATTGTAACACTTGTGACTGGCAGAGATGAAATCTTCACATATAAAGAACTCTTACAAATAAAGAAAAAGGACCACCAACTGGTTAGAACAAGGGGCAAAGAAAAACACAGACAGTTCATAGGAAAATCGGTGGCTCGTGTTCATATGCTGAACTCACTTCATCTGTAACAAAAGACATGGAAACAAAAGCTGCAATTACAAACATTGGAAAAAAATTTTACTTAGACTCGTAAAGATCAAAAATTGATGAGAAACACTCTTGGTGGGAGTGTTGGAGGACAACGTGCCAACAGGTATTAAAATTTAAACTGCGCATTCCCCTCGGTCCAGGAATCTCACTTTGAGGAGTTTACCTGAACGATACATCCCTACGGGTATAAGGAAATGTGAGTAAGGACGCTCTCGGTGGCATTATTTGCTACAGCAGGAGGCTGGAAATCACTGAATATTCTCAGCAGGGAGGTGCTTACATGAATTCCAATTTAATCACACAAAGGAGTGGTGTGAAACTTCTAAAAAGTTAGATAAAGATGCACATGTTGGTCACACAATCCTTGAGGTGGACGGTTAGGAGAATAAATGGAGGTGTGGTACGGTTGGCACATGCTTATTAAAATTAAAAAAATTGGTCTACACACCTATTCAAAAATATAATGAGTCATAATCACTTCTGGGAAGGAGGACCAAGGGACTGGGTTGTTGGGTGGGAAGGAAATCGCCTTTTCACAGATTTTTCATTCAAACTGTTCAAGTTTGGTCATGTCCTTATTTCACCTCCCCTCAGCTGCTGGCACTCCCCTTCATCTTGAAGCTTTACCGTGATGCTCAGGGCCCCCAGGGGCCTTTCATACAACTTCCAAACCCACCACACTTTACTCTCAGCACCCATGACTTGGAAACACTGTTAAAAAATCTATTTCACACTAAAGTGTTAATGACTTCTGCAAAGATGCTACACTGGCAAGAAGAACCGCAGCATTTCAGGCACTGGGGTCATGTAGAGAGAACCGTGGGGGTACAAGGAAATGGTCTACCGTTCTCAGACATTGCTACCTGCCTAGTTCCTCTACGAGGTAGGATGGCCAGGCAGGTGTTGAGAGCTTCAGGAGACCCATCTATCGGCACAGTTGGGGCCACTCCAGGGGAGGGCGACTTCCTGGTTGTCTAGAACAACTGACTCTAGTTCCTAGAGGTCAGAAGGAGGTGAGCAGCTTTCTCAAGAGTCACTTCCTGGCCTATGGCTTCCCTGAAAACAGCAGGCACCTCACCCAGAGCCCCCAGCCCTGCCCTTCCCGTGAGGAATGACTCAGCCCCTCGCTGACCCCTCCTCCACCCTGACTGTTGGCACAGTTCTCAGGGGCAGCGGGAAAGGACACGAGGGGGACCTGTCACCTCCCTGGGCCGTGGTTCTCAGCCCCCGCGAGCACCCAGACCCTCAGGGGAGCTTCCTAAGGCAAGTGCTGGTCTCCACCCACAGCCTCTGATTCTGCAGATCTGGGGCTGGGCCTGAAAACGTGCCCTTCCACAGGCATCCGGGGGTGCCGACGCTGCTGGTCCAGGGCACCCCACTTTGAGAACTGCTACTGCAGTTGGGGAGTGCGGCTTCTGCTCCAGGACAAAGGGCACCCGCAGCCCCGGCTGGCACCCCCACGGGGATCAAGAGTGCAGCTTCTATTTCAGCCGCAGCATCTGGCCAAATCCTACTCTCAAAAATAGCCCATCCCAGGATCATGACCCGGAGAGCCGGTGCCGTGATCACTCAGTCTAGTGAACACGGGCTACCTGTGTGCTCAGCCCTGCCGGCAGGGCAGGGGGTGTCGGAGGAATCGGGGCTCGAATCCCTGCTCTCCCCTGACCTGCCGGGTTAGCCTAAGCACCCCACCCAGCCCCATGCCTCCGCATCCCCGTGAGCGGAACAGGGGCAGAGGCGGCCCTGCGGGGGGTGCCTGCCGTGAAGATCACACAGATGGTGCCCGGTGCCAGCACGTGCTCAGTGCCTGGTGAAAGTAGCAGGTAGTGGCCATGAGTAATACTGTTCGAGAGGTGCTTGGCCCAGTCCTGCCCCCCGCAACTTACTGGCTCTTGAAGACACAGGACCCTGCAGGCAGACTGGGGACAGGACAGGCGAGCCAGGTGCCTTCCCTGCCCGTGGCTTTGGCACAGATCAGCCCCCCTGCGCCAGGCTGCCGAGGAAGAAGTTGGGCACAACCACTGTCCACGGTCCCCTCCCCCGAAGAAGCGATCCATTTCCTGCCTGTATCCGTCCCTCCTCGGAACGCACGCAGGAGAGCCTGATGCCACATAAAAGGCCCTGAGCTCTGGCATTTGCAGGGACTGGAAGGGGGGTCGGCCCAGGGGTGGCCGTGCTGGCGGGTTAGAGCCCCGCCTCCGTTCCTGCCCACCCAGCGCACATTTGCGGCTAAGATGGTGAAGCAGGGAGGCCTTCGGCTTTGAAAACCTCTTAAGCAAAGGAGCTGAAAGTGGTGTTTCACTGGAGCCCGAGCCCTAAGAACGTGAAGCGCGGATCCGCAGGCCTCCGGAGGGCTGGCTGACCTTTGCGGCCGGGCAGCCTGCCTGGGTCCATGTTACCCTCCACTCTTCCCCAGGGCTGCCTCTGGAAAGCAATTTTCTAAAAGTCATTTTCTAGGCCCATAACCAAGGTATTTTTAGCCACTCTCTGCGGTGGCCACAGCTCTGAGGCTGTGTGCAGCGACTCTAAGGGCAGGGCCAGAGAACATTCCTGAACCACGGGTCCTTGCTCTGGGCTGGACCAGGTCCCATGGCTAATTTAGAACTTGCATGACCCTTCCCCCAGAGAGCACGGCCCTTCCTGAGCGGTCCAAGGACAGAATCTGGGCCTGCGGTTGCTAATATTTGCAGCGTGTATCTTTTCTGGCTCCCAGCAGCAGACAGCCGCTGTTGCCCCCACTTGGAACGGCGCGGCTTTCCGCACACGGACAGACAGACTTAAAGAGTGGAGCTTCTAGGCTGGGACAGACGGACTCACTCTGGCCCAGGGCTCCCCAGCCTTCAGCGCCCCTGGACTTGCGGCCTTCACCGGGTTTGCAATTCTTCCTCCTATGCTCCGCGATGTCATTGACACGGATTCACTTTCTCAACCTGCATCCTAAGAAATACCATGAGTTCAACATGCCACTTACTCTTTTTCTAATATGTCTTAAAGGAAAGTCTATTAAGATTTGCAGAAGACAGAGAAAAACTCTGTGTGTGACTCTGATAAGCACGGAAGAACCAGCCAAGAGAATGTCCCACTTCAAGAGTGTCCGGACACACAGCTCCCAGCCTGCAGAGAAGCTGTGTTTTGCCGGCCCTCTCTCTCCTTCCCTCCCTCCCCCCACATCTCACACACACACACACACACACACACACACACACACACACACACACCGTGTCCCCCTAGATAACTGACCTGACCTCCAGGGACACCTTCCTCAGCCCCTGACCACCAGGCCTCCAAGAACAGACACGCGCCGGTCTGGTCCGCTACATCCTCCATCCGCAGTGGCCCCCTGCCTACTGTCCTGTGTCAGCTCCGATAAAAGACCCCGTTTTGCAAAGGGGCGTGCAGGGTGTGACATCTGGACCCTCTTCCCGGCTGTGACCTGGGGCGGGTCACTCGTGTGCCCTCCCCCAAGCCCCAGCGTCCTCGTGTACAGCGTGGGGGTGATGACAGAATAGGAGGCTCAGATACGGCGGCCAAAATATTCAACGTGGCCCAGCACTTGGCTAAGTGCTCAACAAATGCTTGACGCGTGCATGAATGAATGCAGTCTGCATACAAGGCTGAGCTTAAACAATAATGCAAAGTTGACTGAAGGGCCACTGAAAATCTTCTTAAAAATACAGGTTTTCAGCCCCCACCCCGATGTCCCAAGCCACGACTAAAATGCTTCCTGACGCCCTCTCCGCGTGACTGTTGGGAAGCGCCACAGCCCATCTCTGTCCCAGGTACGGTGCTGCGCCGCAGAGTGACCACAGAGATTCCACGTGGCTCCACGGAGTCCCCAGGTCCAGGCACAGCATCCTGCCCCCCTCACACCTCACGCACCACTGCTTAAACTTGGAGCCGGCTTCTCTCCAAGGCCCGGGCAGTGGGAGGCGGGGCCCACAGTCAGAGACCATTCCAGGGGCTGTGATGCGCAGGTGCTGGCTAATCTGTTTAGGACGCTAAAACGCCGAGTTTGTTGACATTGTTTGTCGACATTGCTGCTGCTGATCCTGGTGGCCTTGGTGACGGTGGTGACTGTGAGGGGGACAGCAGTGCTGGTGACTTCTTGGAAACCCTATAAGACATACACTGATGTTTTTTCCTCCTTGGAGCCGTGGAGGCTCCGAGTGTGGAGCAGACTTCAGGAAGGGCTCCCAGGAGGGAAAGGACGGAGCGGACGCCTACACGCATCTCCATAGCTGTGTTCTGATGCTCCGTGGCGCCCTGGGGCTGAGACATGGTTCCTGGGTCTGGGCCACAGTCAGTGCTCCACAATCCCACCCCCTGAATCCGAGTCTCTGCCTTGAACTTCTAACAGGCACAAAGGCAGAAATCCATCTAGGGCATTAATATCTCCGTGCCCCTCTCCACCGGGCAGCCTCTTACGAAAATAGATTGCGGCCGTGGGGCCAGTCCTGGACAGCAGAATTTAAGAGCCACTGTACCTTCTTCATCTCTTCCCGGCCACAGCGAACTCGGGGTCTGCTGCGTGCAGTTACTGGGCTTTCTCTGCATGAGAAATAAACGTTTACTTGTGGAATTAGTGGATTTATTGGTGAGGCTGCCCACATTAACCTCCTTGACTAATATTAATTTCACGGTTCATTTCTCCAACTTCTGTCACCCATTGCAAAGCCCAGGCTTTCATGGTGGCATTTTAATAATTATAGACATTGAATTATAATACTGTTACATCATTATTATTTTACTTATTATTCTTAGCCTGTTTGCTCCTGGATGAACAGCCCACTTTTGTTCCATATTAAACACGGACTTTCAGAAGGAGGCAGGTCTTAACGCTCAGTGTCACCAAGGCGATTGAAGGTAAGAGAAGCAGGCAGCTCCTGTTGGGGTCTTGATTTACAAATCACACGATACGTTAAGTCAACAAGCTTCCAAAGTCAGAGGAGAAAAGCTTCAAACATCAAATCGGAAAGTGAAAATACAAAGACAATGGTCACCATGCGGCCCCTGAGAAACAGCTGGCTAAGCCCAGAGCGAGGGCAGCCCTCTCCCCGCCGCCCCTTCCGCTCTCTCCATCTTTTATACAAAGAGCCTTCCATGCCCCATAAAGCTGCTCAAAAAATGCAGCAGAATCATATCAACTACTGGAAATTACAAACAGAATTTCATGAATATCATACTCCTTTCACACAAAGAACCTGGGGAAGTTTTTACAAATAATTTAATTCAATTAACCCTCAAGTATTAAATTTCAGATGGTTGAATCTATAATTGAATCTTTTTAAGGAGGAGAAATCTATTACTTGCACAAATACAGAGACTCAAACCTTTATGGTCTTAAAGAACCTCCTGGAAAGGGGGTGATTGGGTGGAACCTAGGTCACTCTTGGCTTCACCGTCTCCTGATCAGTATCCCACAGCGTCCCCTGCCCTCCCCTCACCTCAGCAACCCTCCACGCCGCCCACAACCGGGGCCCCCAGAGGTCCCTGCAAAGCGGGTCCCAAGGTCCCTGCGATTAAGACCCTCCCAGTTCCCAACTCTTGGCCTGATCCTCATTGGCTCAGACCCGGTGACTCACTGTCACAGAACAATGACAGACATTTTTTTTATTTATTTATTTTTGAGAGAGAATCCCAAGAAGGCTCAAACCCACAAACCAGAGATAATGGCCTGAGCCAAAATCAAGAGTCAGACGCTGAACCAACCCAGGCGCCCCTGTGACAGACATTTTTTAAAAGAACTTTAGAAACATATTAAGGAAAAATGCAGCATGTTACAACTGCAAAACATTAATTATATAAAAATAGTAATATTAAAAGATAAAAAAATAATGTGTATCACCGATTAGTATGTCAGGGTTTTTTCTGTCTATAGGTTCATTTGCTTGTGAGGTCGTATAGCTTAGGTGGCTTACTATTCCACTTGGCTGAAAATGACAGACACCCCCGCAGCCAAGTGGCCTCGATCATTCTCCTCTCCTGTTTAAGCGCGGGTCCAGGCCCCGGCGGCTGTGGGCCACATGCTGCGTCGGTGCGAAGCTCTGCAGGACCTTCCAGAACTCAGCCACCTGGTCGCATCCACGCAGATGTTTGCATTTCTGGCTAAAACTCAGGGACTTTCTTTCTTAGGAGGAAGGAAAGAAGGGCTGGGGTTGGGGGCTGGGTAGTGGTCTCGCCTACCACCCACCCTGCAGCCACCCACCCCCAGCGCTTCCCACGCCCCCAGAGCCCCAGCCCCCACCCCGGGGACGCGCAGAGCCCCAGCCGGTCCTGCGTCCGGCTCAAAATGCGGGACCCCTCGGGCGGAGCCCAGGCCTCTGCACCGGATGTGGCTTGACGGCCTCCGAACCGCGAAGGTCCTGGTTCCCCGCGCAGCCGGCACCAGGCAGACGACGCCCCTGCACAACCGCCCCCAGAAGGCCGAGAAACTACCTCCCCGGGTCCGCGGGGGCCGGTCGGAGCGGGAGGAACAGCCCGGACCGCTCTGCGCCCCGCCCTCCGCGGCCCGCCGGTGGGTGTCCGAGGACGTGTGGCCCCCCAGGGGTGTCGGAGGACGTGTGCCCCCCCGTGGGTGTCCGAGGACGTGTGGCCCCCCAGGGGTGTCGGAGGACGTGTGCCCCCCCGTGGGTGTCCGAGGACGTGTGCCCCCCCGTGGGTGTCCGAGGATC